>JAPDPK010000028.1:490000-517500 GCA_031772115.1 Heritiera littoralis
GATTTAATTAATGTAGTTTGTGTATATAAATTGATGTATGTGATTTTTTTTATTGACTTGATTGTGTAAGTTTCAATTTAATTAGCATGATTTGACATAATTGGCACGATTTGTTTTTATTATGATTTATTTTTTCTTTATATTTTATTTCATTTTTAGATTTCAAATAAATTTTACATGATATGCTTAAATTAATGCATGGTTAAAGTACTGTTAAGATTTATTTAGGTAGCTTAGAATTGCAATACTTAGAAGTATATAGTAATAAACATTTTAAATATAATAAATATGAGTTATTCCGACGATGGAACTCTTAAAGGGACTGCGCTCAAGTGGTACTTTTAGAGATCTTGAGGTAAAAAAATTCTATCCAAGGCCTCACCAGCTTAATGGAGGGTCTAAATAGGATTTTTGATAACAAATAATTTATATTCATTTTAAATAAATTTATAAAATTACAATAAAAACAATTAGTTATACAATTAGGAAAGATATTAATGATTAGTAATGATACGATAAAAATAATAATAGTAAAGAATAAAACAAAGAAGGAAATGAATAAAATAACTAGAGCTAGATATTAAAATAATAATGGAAATGAATATAATTTATTCCAATGATGAAATATCGAGAGAATTACGCTTAAGTAATTTTCTTGAAAATTTCTAGGTAAGGAAATTCTATCCAAGGCCTCACCAGCTTAATGGAAGGTCTAAATAGGATTTTTAATAAAAAGTAATTTATATTCATTTTTTTTAATAAAATAAACTTATTATGAAATTCAAGTACGAATAATTAGTATATTAGAACAAGAATAATTAGCTATAAAAATTAGAAACGATATTAATGATCCATGATGATACAACAAAAATAATAATAAGAAAAGGAATAAATAAAATTAAGTATAATGAAGGTGAATACGAATTACTCCAACGATGAAATATCGAGAGAATTATGCATAAGTGATTTTCTTGAAATTTTCTAGGTGAGAAGATTATTTTCAAGGCCTCACCAGCTTAATGGATGGCCTAGAGATAGTTTTCAATAATAAGTGATTTTTATTCATTTTTTAAAAGTATAAAATAAGTTGTTTGTATCTAAAAAATATTATTAAATTAAAATCAAAGTGATGAATTAAGAAGATAAAAAATTTCAATAATTCATGTTAACTAATAATAAAAAATAACAATAATAAATAGTAATGAAATTTGATGAAATAATAAATGGTAAATAAGAGTTATTGAGAATGAATATTGATTGTTCCTATGATGAGATTCCAAGTAGATTTATGCTTAAGTAATGATTTGGAAATCTTTAGGTAAGAAAATTTCTTTTGGGTCTCACCAGCTTAATGGAAGATCTAAAAGGAATTTTTGATAAAAATAATTCATATTCATTTTCGCATAAAAATAAACAAATAAAATTAAGAATTAATAAATAATAAAATGGTAAGAATAAATTGGGTAGAAGGAGTCAAAGTTAGGAATTTCTCATAAAATATTAAAATGAATCCGACGACGGAGCCTCTTCAAGCAAGTCGCATAGTACTACTTGAATACTCCTGAGGTGAGAAAGATCTTTTTAAGTTGTCCCGCCAGCTTAATGGAGGACACTTAGAGATATTTTTTCAATAATAATTATATCGAGATTAAAGATCAACATAAGCAAATTTAGCAAATAACCTAAAACTAAGTGGTACCATTTTAGGATGGGCGTTGTGAGGGTGCTAATCCTTCCTCACACGTAACCGTACTCCCGAACTTAGAACTTTGAATGTAGACTAAGCCTTATCCTTAGTTTGAATAGGTGACCAATCACACCTAGGTAGAATGGTTGGTGGCGACTCCATATCTTTGTGTCTAGCTATTAGGTTTTTTTCTAAAACTTAGTATTTGACAGTTTGGCGACTCCACTGGGGACTTCAGAGAGTCAGACCAATACTTAGTTTTAGGTTATCTTAATAGAATTTGCTTAAAAGATCTTACATAAGACATTATTCCTTCATACACACACATCACTTTGCATTAGCATACATAAGCCCTCGACCCGGGCTCGGTCCTTTTTTAGGAGGGAGTAAAGTATCTACGCTCTCGTGAGGTAATACCTCCGCAATGGCTAGCGAAATACTCCCACTCAAATTGAACCTTTCCATTTGTAACCTGTGATGGGTGAGGATTGGGTGCCTTACTAGTCCTATGTGGACGATAGTGAGGAACAATTTGAGAACCTTTAGAATTCTGACTTATCCAAACCATGCATATAATGAAGCCTAGGGACTAGCCTAGGATAAAACCAAGTCAAACCCTAATGTAGATAAAACCTGACACTATAGGACATATGAAGGAATAAACCATAAAATACTCTTTTTATTTTCTTTCCTATCTTCTCATTTTTTTTTTTCTTCTTTCTTTTTTTTTTTTTGTTTTGTTTTTCTCATAACAATCGGTGATAAGATTGAAGTCCATTACATCCATGGAGAAAGCACCTCGAGCCAAACCTCTTTGCAAGTCATCTATTGAAGTGAAAGTTATATCTGAAGAAGCCCAACAAAAGAATGGTGATTGTTTACCATCGGGTTTCATCTCGAACCTCCCAGAGAAGACTCGCCCTGACCTCAAGCAAAATGATCTCACCGAATTAGTGGACATTTGGAGATCTTGGGATAATGCAAGAAGAGAGACATTTGAGGAAAAGTATGGAGGTATAGCACGACTCTTGACAGTATCAGTGGACCTTAGTTTAATCCGAGCCATGTTACATTTTTGGGACCCGTCGTATAGGTGTTTTGTCTTCAACGAGGTAGACATGGTTCCCACCATAGAAGAGTACTCGGTATTATTGCATTTTGACCCTAAAGAATCAGATAAGGTGTACTGGAGAAGGAAGAAGTTGAGTTATCGCAAAAAGCTAGCCGTTATGACATGTACTGATGTGCAAGAGGTTGACCGTCAAATAAAGAATAAGGGAGAATGCACTTATATACCTTGGGAGTTTTTGAAAAGTTGCATCAGTAAGCATCGAGAAGATGAGTATGGTATGAAATTGATGGCTTTAGCAATCTATGGAATGGTGATTTTTCCAAAATCCTTGCTATATGTTGAAATCACACTGGTAGACTTTGTGGATCAAATTGAGCATGAAGTGGCGGTAGTTCCTGCTATTTTAGCCGAGACTATTAGGTCACTGAATTACTGTCGACAAACTGGAGGGGGACGCTTTACAGGATGTTTGCCTTTGTTGTACATTTGGATGAAGAGTCACTTCAAATGCGAAGAGCCGAAGTTTCGATCGGTCTTATTCAAGAAGAATATTCCTATTAAGGAATTTTGTGAGAGTAAATGGCTTGGGTCGAGGACAAAAAGGGAATGGGTGTCACTTTTACATGGACTCACTTGCAAAGATGTAGTGTGGGTGGCACCTTGGATGACGAGACAACCCATGCTATATAGTTGTGGAGGACATCCATGGATGATCTTATTGGGTGTATGGGGAACGGTCACTTACGCTCCTCTCATGGTGCGAAGGCAATTAGGGTACGAACAGTTCATCCCAATGACACATGGTCTTAATCAGCATGAATATGCTTATCATGAAGAAGGGTCTATGAAGAAAATCGAAGAAGATGTCAAAGCTTGGAAGACTACCCTTAGAGTAGACCTCGGGATATTTATTGATAAAGTTGCTCCGGAGTACTCAGTCTGGCATGCTAGGCGAGCCAAAGATATCAAGGTTTCTCCCGAAGATGAAGAGATCCATGAAGAGCCTATACTTCGAGACCCTATGATAGATCTGGAGATTGCCAAGAGGAAATTAGAGGAAGAAAAAAGGGACTTAGAAAGAGAAATTAAGAAACTCAAATGTGAAACAGAGGAGAAGCTGGGGAGAAGGGAACAAGCATATACAAGGGTCCATCAAGAGAAGTATAAGTTGATAGATGAAATCAGATACTTGAAGGAGCAGCTCTCAAGGTCTGAAAACAAACGTTTGCGGGAAGAGAATGAACGACTCAAAGCTGAGATACGAAAGAAGGGGACCGAATGTGAAGAACTTGAAAGCAAGGTCACAAGCGAGCAGATGAGTTCGCAAAGTGCCCTCAATCGATCCCAAGAATACTTGCAAATCCTACAAAAGGTTGTTAATGAGTTGAATGACCTAAAGGAGAAATATGCTACCTTGAGGAGAGCTCGTGATTCACATCTTTTGGTTTCCATGATTGAACAGATCAATGTCATGGCTCACAGAGCAAGAGACATGGAAGACAGGATAAGGGATTTGAAGCTTGGTGTCAGCCCACTTACTGAGCATGGGGAGAATCTGCTACTACTACTGGATGAGATCCAAGGTCACTACAGTTTGTTGAAGGGGCTTAGGTGGACACCTTAGATGTTCTTTATGGATGTAATGGGTCTTTAACTTTGTTCAACAATTGTTATGAGACAGGTTTTTATTTTTGTTATGCAATAAATTTCTCACGAAAATTTTTCTTACTTTTGCTTTTCCTTCATAAGCATTTGATAAAAATAGTTTTATCTAATTGTGATAACAAAGGTACAAAAATAGCCCTTCCAAATCATCCATACCGAACTCGTGCAAGAACTAAAGCAATGGAAAATGAGCATTTAGCACGGATTGACAGGATGGAAAGAGTGCAACAAGAAATTGTCAAAGCTCAAGAGGAAACTCGAGAGCAGATGACCAAGATGATGGAGTTGATGATGAGTATGGCTAAGGGGAAAGGAGTTGTGCAAGACCTAACAGCGGAGGAATATCCTAGTGATGACCCACCATACCCTCCAGGGTTCACCCATCAAGCCCAAATGCCTCCAAAGGTTCATGCTCAGGCAACACCCTCAATGGGAGGACAAGGCCATGCTATAGGCCAAAATCAACCTGTTATAGGGTCTAGTCCTGTCGACCCTATTTTCGTCCCAAACTTGGACGATCCTGTTGAACAAGAGAAGTTGAAGAGAGAAGCAGTTGACAATCTAGCTGTAGGGATACAACAGAAATGTGACATGTTGAAAGCCATCGAAGGAAACGACTCCTTTGGGAATGTTGATGCAGAAGAGTTGAGCCTAGTTCCCGATTTGGTGTTGCCCGCAAAGTTCAAGGTTCCGGACTTCGAGAAATATGATGGAACTAAATGCCCGACAACCCATGTTACGATGTTTTGCAGAAAGATGGCGGGATATGCTCGTAATGAAAAGTTGCTCATTCACTGTTTTCAAGATAGCCTTACAGGATCTGCTGCAAGGTGGTATGTTCAGTTGGACAGGAGTCGTATACATTCGTGGAAAGACCTTGCTAGGGCATTTCTAGCCCAATATCGTCACGTAAGTGATATGGCTCCTGATCGCCTCTCTCTTCAAAGCATGGAGAAGAAAACAAACGAGAATTTTAGAGAATACGCTCAGAGGTGGAGAGATGCAGCTGCTGAAGTTCAACCGCCATTGACAGAAAAGGAGTTAACGATGTTATTTTTAAACACTCTCAAAGCGCCTTATTATGAGAGGATGATAGGAAATGTCAGTAAGAACTTTTCTGACATGGTGCTTTCAGGAGAGGCAATAGAAAATGCTATTAAAAATGGCAAGATTGAGGGTGTAGAGGCCAGGAAAGGAGGGTTTCCTAAGAAAAAGGAAGGAGATGTCCAGGCTATCTCTGCAGGAGGTTTTATTCACCAACGCCCATCCAACCAATACCAATCTTATCCTCATGCTATCAATTATGTTTCACCCTACCCATATCAACTAAACCCACCAACAAATACTCAGCCCATTTTTCGCTCGCCAACCCTGAGACCAACCCAACCTTTTACTCAACCTACAAACCTAATGAACAACCCTGGAAGGCCACGCTTCAATCAAGAAAGACCCCCTATCACCCCAATCCCCATAACCTATGCGGAGTTATATCCTAAACTGGTGCAAAACCGTCTTATTGCCCCCGTATACCTTGAACCCCTAAAACCCCCGTATCCCAAATGGTATGATCCAAACGCAAAGTGTGCTTACCACAATGACAATGTGGGTCACTCTATAGAAAATTGCTTGGGACTGAAGTATAAAGTGCAGGGCTTGATGAAGGCTGGGCAGTTGAGTTTTGAGGAGCCGAAAGCAGAACAAGTTGTGAATGGGAATCCTTTACCAGACCATGGTGGAGCAGCAGTGAACATGTTAAGCAATGAAAAGAAGGATTACATTAAAAGAGCTGTTGCAGAAATAAAGACTCCGTTAAGTCAGGTCTTTGATGTATTAGTGAAGGCAGACATGTTGCAACCAGAAACTGTGATTTTGGAGACCTACATAGATTCGTATGATCCCAATCTGGTTTGTCCATACCACAATGGTGCAGTAGGTCATTCAATTCAGTCCTGTGAAACTTTTCGTTACAGATTGCAAGAGTTGATGGACTCATATCAAATTGAATTTTGGGAAGGAAGAGGAAAAGGGAATGAGATTAGTGTGATTGATGACGACCTAAAGTCAAAGCCTCTGAAAATCCGCCTTGAGGAAAAATCAAACCAAGCTAGTGGGATCACTATCAAAGCTCCTATTCCGTTTCCATACAAAGACAACAAGGCGGTACCTTGGAGATATGGCTATGATATAGTAATGAATGGAGAAAGAGAGCATATGTCCCCTAAAAGTCTCGAAACAGCGAATATCACTGGAGTTGGGGGAATGACACGAAGTGGGCGTTGCTATAGTCCTGAAATGTTAGCTAAAGCTAGAAAAGAGAAGGCAGGAATTGTGGAAGGGGATAGGGTTAACCCGATAGAGGTTCAAGAGACAAGATGTCAAGAGTCTATTACGAAAGAAGATGCTGATGAGTTTTTGAGCTTGATTAAGCATAGTGAATACAATATTGTCGAGCAGTTGAACAAAACACCAGCAAAGGTTTCACTCTTATCACTTCTCCTGAATTCTGAGTCTCACAGGAATGCTTTATTAAAGGTGTTGAATCAATCATATGTACCTCCTGATATATCCATGGACAAAATGGACAATTTAGTCGGTAATTTGGTGGCTTCAAATTATATATCTTTCAGTGATGATGAGATTCCTGCGGAAGGGAGGGGAAGCACCAAGGCTCTTCACATTACAGTCAGGTGTAAGAGCCACACAATTGGCAGGGTTCTCATTGATAATGGATCGGCTCTCAATGTGATGCCTATGTGCACTTTGCTAAGGTTACCAGTGGATTCATCGTATATGCGGAAAAGCAACATGATTGTCAAGGCATTTGATGGAGTCCGTCGAGAAGTGTCGGGCGATATAGAGATACCTGTGGAGATTGGTCCGTGTATTTTCAATATACAATTCCAAGTCATGGATATTACGCCTTCATATACTCTTTTGTTAGGAAGGCCTTGGATACACACGACAGGAGCTGTCCCTTCCACTCTCCATCAAAAGGTGAAGTTTTTCGTGGGGAATCAACAAATCTCAGTTTCGGGAGAGGAAGACATCTTTGTCACTCAATCTCCAAGCACTCCGTATGTTGAGACAACAGAGAATGCATGGGAATGTTCATATCGAGCTTTTGAGTTTGTTAATGCAACCTACATAGGAGAAGGTTCGAAATTATATGCTCCTCACCTGTCAGCAGCTACAGAGATGGTGGTGAAGCAAACCATGGGCAAAGGTTGGTATCCAGGAGTCGGATTGGGAAGAAACCACCAAGGGATTAGAAAGCCATCACAATTTTGGAAAGCAAGGACAGGTTCGGGTTAGGATACAAACCAACTTGGAAAGACAAAGCAAAGAAGATAGAAGAAAAGAAAGAGAGGCGAATAGCACAGTTGAAAGGGGACGAATTTGAAACTGAGAAATTGGTCATTCCTTACCTTTATGACACCTTCTATTGTGGTGGATATCAGACTGGTGATGAAGGAGGGAAATTGGCGATGCAGCTTGAGGGGGATCTCTCTGATTTGTCCATTCACATGGTAGATGAGAAGATATCAGAGGAGAATGTAGCTGGACGGTTTGTGCATGTACCCCTCCAGGAGCTGAGTTGAAGAATTGGACTATTTTGGAGTTCCCAGAGATTTCTTTTGAAAAGTAATAATGCAATCGTCTTTTTCTTTTATGTTTTGAATAATGCAAGTTGGATTTTCAGTGCTTCAGCCCAAAAGCACCTAAATAAATTTTTATGTATGGGCCAACTTTGTTATTTTCCATTTCAATAAATGATTAGCGTTATGCATTCCTATTTTCCCAATCATTTTTTTTTCTTTCTTTTCTATCTTTCTCTAGCATGCCAACACTGAAAATACCTATAATTTCCCATTTCATCTATTTTCAGGTATCAAAACAATAAACAAGATGATAATAATGTCAATAATTCAGAAATTGATTTTGAAAACCCTGCTCAATTTGGTGAATCTAATGATGAAGATGTCTTTACGGACTACCCTTTATCCCGTGACTTTTTGAGATCGATGGAAGAAGATAGGAAACCAATTGAACCTCATCAGGAAGTTGTTGAAATAATTAATTTGGGAGATGAAAAAGATAAGAAAGAGGTCAAAATCGGAACATCACTAGCATCAGATGAAAGAAAGGGTCTTAAGGAGTTACTTCGTGAATATGTAGATGTGTTTGCTTGGTCTTACCAAGATATGCCTGGCCTTGATACTAATATTGTGGAGCATAGATTGCCTTTGAAACCAGAGTGCAAACCGGTACAACAAAAGTTAAGACGCATGAAGCCGGAAATGTTGTTGAAGATCAAAGAGGAAGTTAAAAAGCAATTTGATGCAGGTTTTCTTGACGTGGCCAAATACCCGGAGTGGGTAGCTAATATTGTCCCTGTGCCTAAGAAGGATGGAAAGGTGCGGATGTGCGTGGATTATCGGGATTTGAACAAAGCTAGCCCTAAAGACAATTTCCCACTTCCTCACATTGACACCCTTGTGGACAATACAGCGAGGCATTCCATATTTTCATTCATGGATGGCTTTTCCGGCTATAATCAAATCAAGATGGCTGGAGAAGATATGGAAAAGACTACTTTCGTGACAATGTGGGGAACATTTTGCTATAGAGTCATGCCATTCGGATTGAAGAACGCTGGAGCTACATATCAAAGGGCTATGGTTAGTCTTTTCCACGACATGATGCATAAAGAGATTGAGGTATACGTGGATGATATGATTGCAAAGTCTCGTGAAGGAGAAGACCATGTGGCTAATCTTAAGAAGCTCTTTGAAAGGTTGAGGAAGTACCAGTTGAAGTTAAACCCAGCCAAGTGTACATTTGGGGCAAGATCTGGAAAATTATTGGGATTTGTAGTTAGCGAAAGGGGGATAGAAGTTGATCCGGACAAAGTGCGTGCTATTCAGAACTTGTCCCCTCCTCGCACCACCAAAGAAGTAAGAGGTTTCTTAGGGAGGCTAAACTACATATCCAGGTTTATATCTCAACTTACTTCAAAATGTGATCCAATTTTCAAGCTTCTTCGTAAACATGACTCTGGGGAATGGAATGAAGAATGTCAAAAGGCCTTCGATAAAGTCAAGGAGTACTTATCAAACCCGCCTGTGTTAGTACCTCCTATTCCTGATAGACCTTTGATTTTGTACTTGACAGTTTGCGAAGGTTCAATGGGATGTGTACTGGGGCAACGAGATGAGAATGGCAAGAAAGAACAAGCCATCTATTACCTAAGTAAGAAATTCATTGACTACGAAGTGAAGTATTCTCAATTGGAAAAGATGTGTTGCGCTTTAGCTTGGACAGCCCAAAGACTCAGACAGTACATGTTATATCACACGACTTGGTTGGTGGCCAAACTTGATCCTTTGAAGTACATTTTCGAGAAACCATCTTTGTCTGGTAGAATAGCAAGGTGGCAAGTCATGCTTTCTGAGTATGATATTATATATGTGACTCAAAAGGCCATTAAAGGGAGTGTAATCGCTGATTTCTTAGCAGACCGGGTTGCCGATGACTACGTGCCTATGAAACTCGATTTTCCAGATGAGGATTTGATGGCTGTATTTCAGGTAGAAGAGGAGAAGCTAGCTAAGAAATCATGGAGAATGTTCTTTGATGGAGCATCCAATGCTTTTGGGCGAGGAGTAGGAGTGGTCCTGATATCCCCAGAAGGAGATCATCACCCGATTACTGCAAGATTGGACTTCAACTGTACCAACAACGTAGCTGAGTATGAAGCATGTGTCATGGGTTTGCAAGCCGCCATTGAAAAGAAGATTGATGTGCTCGAAGTGTATGGAGATTCGGCTCTAGTCATCTACCAGTTGCGAGGTGAATGGGAAACTAGGGATTCGAAGTTGGTCCAGTACCAAAAATACATAGCCGGTTTAATTGATCAGTTCAAAAGTATTCAGTTTGAGCATCTACCTCGAGAGGAGAATCAAATGGCAGATGCTCTAGCCACTTTAGCTGCAATGTTCAAGTTGGACAGTAATGCTGAAATTCAACCCATCAGGATGAATCTGAAGAATTCACCAGCGCATTGTGCAAGTTTAGAAGAAGAAGTCGATGGAAAGCCTTGGTACCATGACATCTTACAGTACATTAGAAACCAACAGTACCCAAAACATGCTTCGGAGAATGACAAAAGAATCATTAGGAGAATGGCTATGGGATTCTTTTTAGACGGGGAAGTCTTATATAAAAGAAGTCGAGACCAGGTGCTTTTGAGATGTGTGAATATTGCAGAAGCTAAACAGGTATTAGAGGAGGTACATGAAGGATCTTGTGGGGCACATGCTAATGGTCATATGATGGCAAGACAAATAATGAGAGCGGGTTATTATTGGTCAACCATGGAAAAAGACTGTATTAACTACGCTAGAAAATGCCACAAATGTCAGATTTATGCTGACAAGATTCATGCTCCATCGGAGGCTCTGCATGTATTAGCCCCTCCTTGGCCTTTCTCTATGTGGGGGATGGATGTGATAGGACCCATTACACCAAAAGCTTCAAATGGACATCGGTTTATTTTTGTGATGATTGATTATTTTACCAAGTGGGTAGAAGCAGCATCTTTTGCTAGTGTGACACGAACGGCAGTATGCAGATTCATAAAGAAAGATATCATATGCCGATATGGACTTCCAGAAAGAATTATTTCAGATAATGCTCGTAATTTGAATAACACAATGATGGAAGAAGTTTGTGCACAGTTCAAAATCAAGCATCACAATTCGGCGCCATATCGACCACAAATGAACGGGGCAGTAGAGGCCGCGAACAAGAATGTCAAGAGAATAGTGGGAAAAATGACAGAAACTTATAAGGATTGGCATGAAAAGTTACCTTTTGCCTTGTACGCGTATAGAACGTCAATGCGCACGTCTACTGGGGCAACCCCATTCTCATTAGTGTACGGGATGGAGGCAGTGCTACCAATTGAAGTAGAGATTCCGTCGTTAAGGGTCTTAATGGAAACACAATTAGAAGAGGCAGAGTGGGTACGGGAACGCTATGAGCAATTGAATCTTATTGACGAGAAAAGGCTTGTAGCTTTATGCCATGGCCAGTTGTACCAAAGGAGAATGATGAAAGCACATGATAAGAAAGTCCGACCTAGGAAATTCGAGAAGGGGATCTGGTTTTGAAAAAGATCCTCCCAAATCAACAAGATAGGAGGGGAAAATGGGCGCCAAATTGGGAAGGACCATATGTAGTAAAGAGATCTTTCTCTGGTGGGGCATTAATATTGGCAAATATGGACGGTGAGGACTTGCCAAACCCCATAAATTCCGATGCTGTGAAGAGGTATTATGCCTAAAAAAAAATATATAATAAAAAAAAATAAAAAAAAAAAAGAGAGAAATAAAAAAAAGGAGGATTTAAATCGAAAACCCGAAAAGGGCGGTTTAAATCAATGGGGGAGACACTTATGTTGAAAACCTGAAAAGGCAGCTTAAGTGTAGGGGAAAGATTAGCATCGGAAATTTTGTGATATCAAAGGAAAAGGATTAGTCCGAAGGGCTCTGCAATATTAGACAAACTGATGGAGCAGGCTTTTCATGAGAGAAATTTGAATTAATTTGATTAGAATTATCAGAATGTTGATTGTTGAGAATTTGATTCTCTCGTTAATGCAATTACCCTTGTAATATTCCTCTGTTCAAATTGGCTTGATATTTGAAATAAAATAACTTCTCTTCCATATTTATCTCGTATCTACTTCCGTTTACCTTCTTACCTTGGCTGGGAAAATCGAAATTTGCATTATGTTAGTCATATTATTATGATGGGAATTAATGGATGATTGGCAAATATATATATATATATATATTTAAAAAAAATGAGAGAAAAAGATAATTGCATTGCTTTAAAAAAGGAAAGAAGAGGGACAGAAATATAGTAGAATATCAGAAGATGGGTAAACTAAGTCGAATACACTAGCTGCTTAGAAATAAAAAAAAGGGGGTGAAGAATGAAGATCGAAGGTGATGATATGAGAAAGTCGCTAACTGATTTAAGACAAGATTGGTCCCAAAAAAAAAAAAAGGGGTTTTGAGCCTTTGTTATCACAATTATAATGAAATTATTTTTAGCATGCATCCCATTCATTTCAAGAAGAAAGACATTTTTAAAGATGAGAAAATTTAAAGTTTCAAGGCCTTCCTAGTCGAAGGAGCACTTTCAGATGAGAAAAGTTTTAAAGTTTCAGGGCCTTCCTAGTCGAAGGAGCATTTAAAAGAGGGGAAAATTTAAAGTTTCAGGGCCTTCCTAGTCGAAGGAGCATTTAAGAGATGAGAAATTTAAAGTTTCAGGGCCTTCCTAGTCGAAGGAGCACTTTCAGATGAGAAAAGTTTTAAAGTTTCAGGGCCTTCCTAGTCGAAGGAGCATTTTGTAGATGAGAAATTTAAAGTTTCAGGGCCTTCCTAGTCGAAGGAGCATTTAAGAGATGAGAAATTTAAAGTTTCAGGGCCTTCCTAGTCGAAGGAGCACTTTCAGATGAGAAAAGTTTTAAAGTTTCAGGGCCTTCCTAGTCGAAGGAGCATTTTGGAGATGAGAAATTTAAAGTTTCAGGGCCTTCCTAGTCGAAGGAGCACTTTCAGATGAGAAGAAATTTAAAGTTTCAGGGCCTTCCTAGTTGAAGGAGCACTTTAGGTGAAAGAAAAAAAAAAGGGGGAGAACAAAACAAAAAATATATAAAAAAAAAATTTTGAAAAGAAAGAAAAAATAATAAAATAGGGGCAGACAAAATGGATGTCTATGTTTTTGCACAATTACTATTTCATAGCAAATGTACAAAAAGGGGCAACTGTAGACACCAATTTTGTCCGGGATTGTGAATCTCGAATAACTCGACGTGTATTTTAAAAATAAAAAGTGAATTAAACCCATGTTTGAATAATTGATTTTTATTTTATTTTGTTTTTATTTTTTATTTCTTTTTATTTTTATTTATTTATTTATTTATTTTATTTTATTTATTTATTTTTTTATTTTATTTTATTTTATTTTTATTTGTATTTGTATTTTTTTATTTTTATTTTATTTTTATTTTTATTTTATTTTATTTATTTTTTTTTTGTTGTGTTTTGTATTTTTATCTTTTTATCTTTTTTTTCTTTTCTCTTCTTTTCTTTTTCATTATTATTCATTTTATTATTATTTCTCTTTCTATTTTATTTCTCTTTTTATTCTTATTTTTATTTGTTATTTTATTTTATTTTTTTTATTTTTTTATTTTATTTTTTTATTTATTTTATTATATTATTATTATTATTTATTATTATTTTTTTATTTATTTTATTATTTATTTATTTTATTTTATTTTATTTTATTTTATTTTATTTTTTTATTTTTTATTTTATTTTTATTTTATTTTTTTATTTTATTTATTATTTTATTTTATTTTATTTTATTTTTTTTGATTTATTTTATTATTATATTTTATTCTATTTTTTATTTATTCATTTATTTATTTTGATAAAAAATAAAAAATAATAAAAAATAAAAAATAAAACAAAACAAAAAATGAAATCCCAAACCCTCACCGAAACCCCAAACCCACCAAAGCCCCAAACCCTCTGAAACCCCAAACCCTCTGAAACCCAAACCCTCACCGAAAACCTCACCGAAACCCTCACTGAAACCCTCACTGAAACCCTCACCGAAACCCCAAAGAGAGCCCCAAGCCCTAATATGAAACCCTAACCCTAAATCCGACCTAGCCGCCGGAAACACAAAAGGAAAGATTTTTTTCCTCGAAGATCTGCAAGGAAATCAAGAAAAAAAAGGAATTTAAAATCAGACATTAAAGATATAATCACAATCGGATCTCCAAACTTCCAAAATATTCAGATCTGAATTTTTATAAAAGGAACAACAGCTACAGATCTAAAAAAAAGGAGGAGAAGAGACACAACAGCAAATGGAGACACAAACAGACCACAGCAATCACAACCAACAGAAACCATAGAGAAAGAGACACACGACAACCCAAACAACCGTAACCAACAGCCACAGAAAACAACCAACAGCCAGAGATCCACAAGAAACAACAGAGAGGGATCCGGACGGAGACAACAACAAGCACAACCACAAAAAAAAAACAACCATAGCCAAAAACAGAGGGAGAGGGAAAACTATTCGTTTAGGGTTTTGTAGTCTAGGCAGTAAAAGGGCTCTAACTTTCGGAGTCAGATCTGGAGGTTTTTCTAAAGATTTAAGGGGTGTGGTTTGCAGATCTGGTTTAAGGAAGGAGATAGGAAGATTTTCGGAGATTTTTTAAGCCTAGATCAGGTGATTTACGGTGGTGCACGGCGGAGGGGAACATCGGAATCTGGAAAGTTTGATGTTTCCGGCGACCGTTTGAAGTTTACGGCCGCCGGAAATCGCCTGGGTCGGGAGAGTTTGGAAGACTTTTTTTTTTTGGAAAGTTACATTTTGTCCGAAAAATTTGGAAATAGGGTTTAAATACCAGGCTCGGAACGACGCCGTTTTGATCAGCCCAGATCCGTGCTAGATCCGCGTGTCGCCTCGGCTCCGACCCGACCCGATCGCAGGTTTCCCTTTTTTCATTTTCTGACGATTTTCTCTTTGTATTTTTATTATTATTATTTGATTTATTCATTTTCTTTTGATGATGTTTTTTTTTTGTACATTTTAATTAATACAGTAATTTAATTAACAGAAATTATGAAATAAGATAATTTAAGTAATTAATTTGATAAGTTAACAGATTTAATTTGATGTATGGATAGTATAATTTGACAAGTATTGATAAGATTTAATTAATGTAGTTTGTGTATATAAATTGATGTATGTGATTTTTTTTATTGACTTGATTGTGTAAGTTTCAATTTAATTAGCATATTTGATATAATTGGCACGATTTGTTTTTATTATGATTTATTTTTTCTTTATATTTTATTTCATTTTTAGATTTCAAATAAATTTTACATGATATGCTTAAATTAATGCATGGTTAAAGTACTGTTAAGATTTATTTAGGTAGCTTAGAATTGCAATACTTAGAAGTATATAGTAATAAACATTTTAAATATAAAATATGAGTTATTCCGACGATGGAACTCTTAAAGGGACTGCGCTCAAGTGGTACTTTTAGAGATCTTGAGGTAAAAAAATTCTATCCAAGGCCTCACCAGCTTAATGGAGGGTCTAAATAGGATTTTTGATAACAAATAATTTATATTCATTTTAAATAAATTTATAAAATTACAATAAAAACAATTAGTTATACAATTAGGAAAGATATTAATGATTAGTAATGATACGATAAAAATAATAATAGTAAAGAATAAAACAAAGAAGGAAATGAATAAAATAACTAGAGCTAGATATTAAAATAATAATGGAAATGAATATAATTTATTCCAATGATGAAATATCGAGAGAATTACGCTTAAGTAATTTTCTTGAAAATTTCTAGGTAAGGAAATTCTATCCAAGGCCTCACCAGCTTAATGGAAGGTCTAAATAGGATTTTTAATAAAAAGTAATTTATATTCATTTTTTTAATAAAATAAACTTATTATGAAATTCAAGTACGAATAATTAGTATATTAGAACAAGAATAATTAGCTATAAAAATTAGAAACGATATTAATGATCCATGATGATACAACAGAAATAATAATAAGAAAAGGAATAAATAAAATTAAGTATAATGAAGGTGAATACGAATTACTCCAACGATGAAATATCGAGAGAATTATGCATAAGTGATTTTCTTGAAATTTTCTAGGTGAGAAGATTATTTTCAAGGCCTCACCAGCTTAATGGATGGCCTAGAGATAGTTTTCAATAATAAGTGATTTTTATTCATTTTTTAAAAGTATAAAATAAGTTGTTTGTATCTAAAAAATATTATTAAATTAAAATCAAAGTGATGAATTAAGAAGATAAAAAATTTCAATAATTCATGTTAACTATAATAATAAAATAACAATAATAAATAGTAATGAAATTTGATGAAATAATAAAATGGTAAATAAGGAGTTATTGAGAATGAATATTGATTGTTCCTATGATGAGATTCCAAGTAGATTTATGCTTAAGTAATGATTTGGAAATCTTTAGGTAAGAAAATTTCTTTTGGGTCTCACCAGCTTAATGGAAGATCTAAAAGGAATTTTTGATAAAAATAATTCATATTCATTTTCGCATAAAAATAAACAAATAAAATTAAGAATTAATAAATAATAAAATGGTAAGAATAAATTGGGTAGAAGGAGTCAAAGTTAGGAATTTCTCATAAAATATTAAAATGAATCCGACGACGGAGCCTCTTCAAGCAAGTCGCATAGTACTACTTGAATACTCCTGAGGTGAGAAAGATCTTTTTAAGTTGTCCCGCCAGCTTAATGGAGGACACTTAGAGATATTTTTTCAATAATAATTATATCGAGATTAAAGATCAACATAAGCAAATTTAGCAAATAACCTAAAACTAAGTGGTACCATTTTAGGATGGGCGTTGTGAGGGTGCTAATCCTTCCTCACACGTAACCGTACTCCCGAACTTAGAACTTTGAACGTAGACTAAGCCTTATCCTTAGTTTGAATAGGTGACCAATCACACCTAGGTAGAATGGTTGGTGGCGACTCCATATCTTTGTGTCTAGCTATTAGGTTTTTTTCTAAAACTTAGTATGTTACGACAGTTTGGCGACTCCACTGGGGACTTCAGAGAGTCAGACCAATACTTAGTTTTAGGTTATCTTAATAGAATTTGTTTAAAAGATCTTACATAAGACATTATTCCTTCATACACACACATCACTTTGCATTAGCATACATAAGCCCTCTACCCGGGCTCGGTCCTTTTTTAGGAGGGAGTAAAGTATCTACGCTCTCGTGAGGTAATACCTCCGCAATGGCTAGCGAAATACTCCCACTCAAATTGAACCTTTCCATTTGTAACCTGTGATGGGTGAGGATTGGGTGCCTTACTAGTCCTATGTGGACGATAGTGAGGAACAATTTGAGAACCTTTAGAATTCTGACTTATCCAAACCATGCATATAATGAAGCCTAAGGGACTAGCCTAGGATAAAACCAAGTCAAACCCTAATGTAGATAAAACCTGACACTATAGGACATATGAAGGAATAAACCATAAAATACTCTTTTTATTTTCTTTCCTATCTTCTCATTTCATTTTTTTTTCTCTTCTCATTTTTTTTTGTTGTTTTGTTTTTCTCATAACAATCGGTGATAAGATTGAAGTCCATTACATCCATGGAGAAAGCACCTCGAGCCAAACCTCTTTGCAAGTCATCTATTGAAGTGAAAGTTATATCTGAAGAAGCCCAACAAAAGAATGGTGATTGTTTACCATCGGGTTTCATCTCGAACCTCCCAGAGAAGACTCGCCCTGACCTCAAGCAAAATGATCTCACCGAATTAGTGGACATTTGGAGATCTTGGGATAATGCAAGAAGAGAGACATTTGAGGAAAAGTATGGAGGTATAGCACGACTCTTGACAGTATCAGTGGACCTTAGTTTAATCCGAGCCATGTTACATTTTTGGGACCCGTCGTATAGGTGTTTTGTCTTCAACGAGGTAGACATGGTTCCCACCATAGAAGAGTACTCGGTATTATTGCATTTTGACCCTAAAGAATCAGATAAGGTGTACTGGAGAAGGAAGAAGTTGAGTTATCGCAAAAAGCTAGCCGTTATGACATGTACTGATGTGCAAGAGTTGACCGTCAAATAAAGAATAAGGGAGAATGCACTTATATACCTTGGGAGTTTTTGAAAAGTTGCATCAGTAAGCATCGAGAAGATGAGTATGGTATGAAATTGATGGCTTTAGCAATCTATGGAATGGTGATTTTTCCAAAATCCTTGCTATATGTTGAAATCACACTGGTAGACTTTGTGGATCAAATTGAGCATGAAGTGGCGGTAGTTCCTGCTATTTTAGCCGAGACTATTAGGTCACTGAATTACTGTCGACAAACTGGAGGGGGACGCTTTACAGGATGTTTGCCTTTGTTGTACATTTGGATGAAGAGTCACTTCAAATGCGAAGAGCCGAAGTTTCGATCGGTCTTATTCAAGAAGAATATTCCTATTAAGGAATTTTGTGAGAGTAAATGGCTTGGGTCGAGGACAAAAAGGGAATGGGTGTCACTTTTACATGGACTCACTTGCAAAGATGTAGTGTGGGTGGCACCTTGGATGACGAGACAACCCATGCTATATAGTTGTGGAGGACATCCATGGATGATCTTATTGGGTGTATGGGGAACGGTCACTTACGCTCCTCTCATGGTGCGAAGGCAATTAGGGTACGAACAGTTCATCCCAATGACACATGGTCTTAATCAGCATGAATATGCTTATCATGAAGAAGGGTCTATGAAGAAAATCGAAGAAGATGTCAAAGCTTGGAAGACTACCCTTAGAGTAGACCTCGGGATATTTATTGATAAAGTTGCTCCGGAGTACTCAGTCTGGCATGCTAGGCGAGCCAAAGATATCAAGGTTTCTCCCGAAGATGAAGAGATCCATGAAGAGCCTATACTTCGAGACCCTATGATAGATCTGGAGATTACCAAGAGGAAATTAGAGGAAGAAAAAAGGGACTTAGAAAGAGAAATTAAGAAACTCAAATGTGAAACAGAGGAGAAGCTGGGGAGAAGGGAACAAGCATATACAAGGGTCCATCAAGAGAAGTATAAGTTGATAGATGAAATCAGATACTTGAAGGAGCAGCTCTCAAGGTCTGAAAACAAACGTTTGCGGGAAGAGAATGAACGACTCAAAGCTGAGATACGAAAGAAGGGGACCGAATGTGAAGAACTTGAAAGCAAGGTCACAAGCGAGCAGATGAGTTCGCAAAGTGCCCTCAATCGATCCCAAGAATACTTGCAAATCCTACAAAAGGTTGTTAATGAGTTGAATGACCTAAAGGAGAAATATGCTACCTTGAGGAGAGCTCGTGATTCACATCTTTTGGTTTCCATGATTGAACAGATCAATGTCATGGCTCACAGAGCAAGAGACATGGAAGACAGGATAAGGGATTTGAAGCTTGGTGTCAGCCCACTTACTGAGCATGGGGAGAATCTGCTACTACTACTGGATGAGATCCAAGGTCACTACAGTTTGTTGAAGGGGCTTAGGTGGACACCTTAGATGTTCTTTATGGATGTAATGGGTCTTTAACTTTGTTCAACAATTGTTATGAGACAGGTTTTTATTTTTGTTATGCAATAAATTTCTCACGAAAATTTTTCTTACTTTTGCTTTTCCTTCATAAGCATTTGATAAAAATAGTTTTATCTAATTGTGATAACAAAGGTACAAAAATAGCCCTTCCAAATCATCCATACCGAACTCGTGCAAGAACTAAAGCAATGGAAAATGAGCATTTAGCACGGATTGACAGGATGGAAAGAGTGCAACAAGAAATTGTCAAAGCTCAAGAGGAAACTCGAGAGCAGATGACCAAGATGATGGAGTTGATGATGAGTATGGCTAAGGGGAAAGGAGTTGTGCAAGACCTAACAGCGGAGGAATATCCTAGTGATGACCCACCATACCCTCCAGGGTTCACCCATCAAGCCCAAATGCCTCCAAAGGTTCATGCTCAGGCAACACCCTCAATGGGAGGACAAGGCCATGCTATAGGCCAAAATCAACCTGTTATAGGGTCTAGTCCTGTCGACCCTATTTTCGTCCCAAACTTGGACGATCCTGTTGAACAAGAGAAGTTGAAGAGAGAAGCAGTTGACAATCTAGCTGTAGGGATACAACAGAAATGTGACATGTTGGAGGAAAGGTTGAAAGCCATCGAAGGAAACGACTCCTTTGGGAATGTTGATGCAGAAGAGTTGAGCCTAGTTCCCGATTTGGTGTTGCCCGCAAAGTTCAAGGTTCCGGACTTCGAGAAATATGATGGAACTAAATGCCCGACAACCCATGTTACGATGTTTTGCAGAAAGATGGCGGGATATGCTCGTAATGAAAAGTTGCTCATTCACTGTTTTCAAGATAGCCTTACAGGATCTGCTGCAAGGTGGTATGTTCAGTTGGACAGGAGTCGTATACATTCGTGGAAAGACCTTGCTAGGGCATTTCTAGCCCAATATCGTCACGTAAGTGATATGGCTCCTGATCGCCTCTCTCTTCAAAGCATGGAGAAGAAAACAAACGAGAATTTTAGAGAATACGCTCAGAGGTGGAGAGATGCAGCTGCTGAAGTTCAACCGCCATTGACAGAAAAGGAGTTAACGATGTTATTTTTAAACACTCTCAAAGCGCCTTATTATGAGAGGATGATAGGAAATGTCAGTAAGAACTTTTCTGACATGGTGCTTTCAGGAGAGGCAATAGAAAATGCTATTAAAAATGGCAAGATTGAGGGTGTAGAGGCCAGGAAAGGAGGGTTTCCTAAGAAAAAGGAAGGAGATGTCCAGGCTATCTCTGCAGGAGGTTTTATTCACCAACGCCCATCCAACCAATACCAATCTTATCCTCATGCTATCAATTATGTTTCACCCTACCCATATCAACTAAACCCACCAACAAATACTCAGCCCATTTTTCGCTCGCCAACCCTGAGACCAACCCAACCTTTTACTCAACCTACAAACCTAATGAACAACCCTGGAAGGCCACGCTTCAATCAAGAAAGACCCCCTATCACCCCAATCCCCATAACCTATGCGGAGTTATATCCTAAACTGGTGCAAAACCGTCTTATTGCCCCCGTATACCTTGAACCCCTAAAACCCCCGTATCCCAAATGGTATGATCCAAACGCAAAGTGTGCTTACCACAATGACAATGTGGGTCACTCTATAGAAAATTGCTTGGGACTGAAGTATAAAGTGCAGGGCTTGATGAAGGCTGGGCAGTTGAGTTTTGAGGAGCCGAAAGCA
The DNA here is from genome assembly GCA_031772115.1 of Heritiera littoralis. NCBI lineage: Eukaryota > Viridiplantae > Streptophyta > Magnoliopsida > Malvales > Malvaceae > Heritiera > Heritiera littoralis. The sequence continues at coordinate 511,364 of JAPDPK010000028.1, forward strand.
GAACAAGTTGTGAATGGGAATCCTTTACCAGACCATGGTGGAGCAGCAGTGAACATGTTAAGCAATGAAAAGAAGGATTACATTAAAAGAGCTGTTGCAGAAATAAAGACTCCGTTAAGTCAGGTCTTTGATGTATTAGTGAAGGCAGACATGTTGCAACCAGAAACTGTGATTTTGGAGACCTACATAGATTCGTATGATCCCAATCTGGTTTGTCCATACCACAATGGTGCAGTAGGTCATTCAATTCAGTCCTGTGAAACTTTTCGTTACAGATTGCAAGAGTTGATGGACTCATATCAAATTGAATTTTGGGAAGGAAGAGGAAAAGGGAATGAGATTAGTGTGATTGATGACGACCTAAAGTCAAAGCCTCTGAAAATCCGCCTTGAGGAAAAATCAAACCAAGCTAGTGGGATCACTATCAAAGCTCCTATTCCGTTTCCATACAAAGACAACAAGGCGGTACCTTGGAGATATGGCTATGATATAGTAATGAATGGAGAAAGAGAGCATATGTCCCCTAAAAGTCTCGAAACAGCGAATATCACTGGAGTTGGGGGAATGACACGAAGTGGGCGTTGCTATAGTCCTGAAATGTTAGCTAAAGCTAGAAAAGAGAAGGCAGGAATTGTGGAAGGGGATAGGGTTAACCCGATAGAGGTTCAAGAGACAAGATGTCAAGAGTCTATTACGAAAGAAGATGCTGATGAGTTTTTGAGCTTGATTAAGCATAGTGAATACAATATTGTCGAGCAGTTGAACAAAACACCAGCAAAGGTTTCACTCTTATCACTTCTCCTGAATTCTGAGTCTCACAGGAATGCTTTATTAAAGGTGTTGAATCAATCATATGTACCTCCTGATATATCCATGGACAAAATGGACAATTTAGTCGGTAATTTGGTGGCTTCAAATTATATATCTTTCAGTGATGATGAGATTCCTGCGGAAGGGAGGGGAAGCACCAAGGCTCTTCACATTACAGTCAGGTGTAAGAGCCACACAATTGGCAGGGTTCTCATTGATAATGGATCGGCTCTCAATGTGATGCCTATGTGCACTTTGCTAAGGTTACCAGTGGATTCATCGTATATGCGGAAAAGCAACATGATTGTCAAGGCATTTGATGGAGTCCGTCGAGAAGTGTCGGGCGATATAGAGATACCTGTGGAGATTGGTCCGTGTATTTTCAATATACAATTCCAAGTCATGGATATTACGCCTTCATATACTCTTTTGTTAGGAAGGCCTTGGATACACACGACAGGAGCTGTCCCTTCCACTCTCCATCAAAAGGTGAAGTTTTTCGTGGGGAATCAACAAATCTCAGTTTCGGGAGAGGAAGACATCTTTGTCACTCAATCTCCAAGCACTCCGTATGTTGAGACAACAGAGAATGCATGGGAATGTTCATATCGAGCTTTTGAGTTTGTTAATGCAACCTACATAGGAGAAGGTTCGAAATTATATGCTCCTCACCTGTCAGCAGCTACAGAGATGGTGGTGAAGCAAACCATGGGCAAAGGTTGGTATCCAGGAGTCGGATTGGGAAGAAACCACCAAGGGATTAGAAAAGCCATCACAATTTTGGAAAGCAAGGACAGGTTCGGGTTAGGATACAAACCAACTTGGAAAGACAAAGCAAAGAAGATAGAAGAAAAGAAAGAGAGGCGAATAGCACAGTTGAAAGGGGACGAATTTGAAACTGAGAAATTGGTCATTCCTTACCTTTATGACACCTTCTATTGTGGTGGATATCAGACTGGTGATGAAGGAGGGAAATTGGCGATGCAGCTTGAGGGGGATCTCTCTGATTTGTCCATTCACATGGTAGATGAGAAGATATCAGAGGAGAATGTAGCTGGACGGTTTGTGCATGTAACCCCTCCAGGAGCTGAGTTGAAGAATTGGACTATTTTGGAGTTCCCAGAGATTTCTTTTGAAAAGTAATAATGCAATCGTCTTTTTCTTTTATGTTTTGAATAATGCAAGTTGGATTTTCAGTGCTTCAGCCCAAAAGCACCTAAATAAATTTTTATGTATGGGCCAACTTTGTTATTTTCCATTTCAATAAATGATTAGCGTTATGCATTCCTATTTTCCCAATCTTTTTTTTCTTTCTTTTCTATCTTTCTCTAGCATGCCAACACTGAAAATACCTATAATTTCCCATTTCATCTATTTTCAGGTATCAAAACAATAAACAAGATGATAATAATGTCAATAATTCAGAAATTGATTTTGAAAACCCTGCTCAATTTGGTGAATCTAATGATGAAGATGTCTTTACGGACTACCCTTTATCCCGTGACTTTTTGAGATCGATGGAAGAAGATAGGAAACCAATTGAACCTCATCAGGAAGTTGTTGAAATAATTAATTTGGGAGATGAAAAAGATAAGAAAGAGGTCAAAATCGGAACATCACTAGCATCAGATGAAAGAAAGGGTCTTAAGGAGTTACTTCGTGAATATGTAGATGTGTTTGCTTGGTCTTACCAAGATATGCCTGGCCTTGATACTAATATTGTGGAGCATAGATTGCCTTTGAAACCAGAGTGCAAACCGGTACAACAAAAGTTAAGACGCATGAAGCCGGAAATGTTGTTGAAGATCAAAGAGGAAGTTAAAAAGCAATTTGATGCAGGTTTTCTTGACGTGGCCAAATACCCGGAGTGGGTAGCTAATATTGTCCCTGTGCCTAAGAAGGATGGAAAGGTGCGGATGTGCGTGGATTATCGGGATTTGAACAAAGCTAGCCCTAAAGACAATTTCCCACTTCCTCACATTGACACCCTTGTGGACAATACAGCGAGGCATTCCATATTTTCATTCATGGATGGCTTTTCCGGCTATAATCAAATCAAGATGGCTGGAGAAGATATGGAAAAGACTACTTTCGTGACAATGTGGGGAACATTTTGCTATAGAGTCATGCCATTCGGATTGAAGAACGCTGGAGCTACATATCAAAGGGCTATGGTTAGTCTTTTCCACGACATGATGCATAAAGAGATTGAGGTATACGTGGATGATATGATTGCAAAGTCTCGTGAAGGAGAAGACCATGTGGCTAATCTTAAGAAGCTCTTTGAAAGGTTGAGGAAGTACCAGTTGAAGTTAAACCCAGCCAAGTGTACATTTGGGGCAAGATCTGGAAAATTATTGGGATTTGTAGTTAGCGAAAGGGGGATAGAAGTTGATCCGGACAAAGTGCGTGCTATTCAGAACTTGTCCCCTCCTCGCACCACCAAAGAAGTAAGAGGTTTCTTAGGGAGGCTAAACTACATATCCAGGTTTATATCTCAACTTACTTCAAAATGTGATCCAATTTTCAAGCTTCTTCGTAAACATGACTCTGGGGAATGGAATGAAGAATGTCAAAAGGCCTTCGATAAAGTCAAGGAGTACTTATCAAACCCGCCTGTGTTAGTACCTCCTATTCCTGATAGACCTTTGATTTTGTACTTGACAGTTTGCGAAGGTTCAATGGGATGTGTACTGGGGCAACGAGATGAGAATGGCAAGAAAGAACAAGCCATCTATTACCTAAGTAAGAAATTCATTGACTACGAAGTGAAGTATTCTCAATTGGAAAAGATGTGTTGCGCTTTAGCTTGGACAGCCCAAAGACTCAGACAGTACATGTTATATCACACGACTTGGTTGGTGGCCAAACTTGATCCTTTGAAGTACATTTTCGAGAAACCATCTTTGTCTGGTAGAATAGCAAGGTGGCAAGTCATGCTTTCTGAGTATGATATTATATATGTGACTCAAAAGGCCATTAAAGGGAGTGTAATCGCTGATTTCTTAGCAGACCGGGTTGCCGATGACTACGTGCCTATGAAACTCGATTTTCCAGATGAGGATTTGATGGCTGTATTTCAGGTAGAAGAGGAGAAGCTAGCTAAGAAATCATGGAGAATGTTCTTTGATGGAGCATCCAATGCTTTTGGGCGAGGAGTAGGAGTGGTCCTGATATCCCCAGAAGGAGATCATCACCCGATTACTGCAAGATTGGACTTCAACTGTACCAACAACGTAGCTGAGTATGAAGCATGTGTCATGGGTTTGCAAGCCGCCATTGAAAAGAAGATTGATGTGCTCGAAGTGTATGGAGATTCGGCTCTAGTCATCTACCAGTTGCGAGGTGAATGGGAAACTAGGGATTCAAAGTTGGTCCAGTACCAAAAATACATAGCCGGTTTAATTGATCAGTTCAAAAGTATTCAGTTTGAGCATCTACCTCGAGAGGAGAATCAAATGGCAGATGCTCTAGCCACTTTAGCTGCAATGTTCAAGTTGGACAGTAATGCTGAAATACAACCCATCAGGATGAATCTGAAGAATTCACCAGCGCATTGTGCAAGTTTAGAAGAAGAAGTCGATGGAAAGCCTTGGTACCATGACATCTTACAGTACATTAGAAACCAACAGTACCCAAAACATGCTTCGGAGAATGACAAAAGAATCATTAGGAGAATGGCTATGGGATTCTTTTTAGACGGGGAAGTCTTATATAAAAGAAGTCGAGACCAGGTGCTTTTGAGATGTGTGAATATTGCAGAAGCTAAACAGGTATTAGAGGAGGTACATGAAGGATCTTGTGGGGCACATGCTAATGGTCATATGATGGCAAGACAAATAATGAGAGCGGGTTATTATTGGTCAACCATGGAAAAAGACTGTATTAACTACGCTAGAAAATGCCACAAATGTCAGATTTATGCTGACAAGATTCATGCTCCATCGGAGGCTCTGCATGTATTAGCCCCTCCTTGGCCTTTCTCTATGTGGGGGATGGATGTGATAGGACCCATTACACCAAAAGCTTCAAATGGACATCGGTTTATTTTTGTGATGATTGATTATTTTACCAAGTGGGTAGAAGCAGCATCTTTTGCTAGTGTGACACGAACGGCAGTATGCAGATTCATAAAGAAAGATATCATATGCCGATATGGACTTCCAGAAAGAATTATTTCAGATAATGCTCGTAATTTGAATAACACAATGATGGAAGAAGTTTGTGCACAGTTCAAAATCAAGCATCACAATTCGGCGCCATATCGACCACAAATGAACGGGGCAGTAGAGGCCGCGAACAAGAATGTCAAGAGAATAGTGGGAAAAATGACAGAAACTTATAAGGATTGGCATGAAAAGTTACCTTTTGCCTTGTACGCGTATAGAACGTCAATGCGCACGTCTACTGGGGCAACCCCATTCTCATTAGTGTACGGGATGGAGGCAGTGCTACCAATTGAAGTAGAGATTCCGTCGTTAAGGGTCTTAATGGAAACACAATTAGAAGAGGCAGAGTGGGTACGGGAACGCTATGAGCAATTGAATCTTATTGACGAGAAAAGGCTTGTAGCTTTATGCCATGGCCAGTTGTACCAAAGGAGAATGATGAAAGCACATGATAAGAAAGTCCGACCTAGGAAATTTCGAGAAGGGGATCTGGTTTTGAAAAAGATCCTCCCAAATCAACAAGATAGGAGGGGAAAATGGGCGCCAAATTGGGAAGGACCATATGTAGTAAAGAGATCTTTCTCTGGTGGGGCATTAATATTGGCAAATATGGACGGTGAGGACTTGCCAAACCCCATAAATTCCGATGCTGTGAAGAGGTATTATGCCTAAAAAAAAATATATAATAAAAAAAATAACAAAAAAAAAAAGAGAGAAATAAAAAAAAAGGAGGATTTAAATCGAAAACCCGAAAAGGGCGGTTTAAATCAATGGGGGAGACACTTATGTTGAAAACCTGAAAAGGCAGCTTAAGTGTAGGGGAAAGATTAGCATCGGAAATTTTGTGATATCAAAGGAAAAGGATTAGTCCGAAGGGCTCTGCAATATTAGACAAACTGATGGAGCAGGCTTTTCATGAGAGAAATTTGAATTAATTTGATTAGAATTATCAGAATGTTGATTGTTGAGAATTTGATTCTCTCGTTAATGCAATTACCCTTGTAATATTCCTCTGTTCAAATTGGCTTGATATTTGAAATAAAATAACTTCTCTTCCATATTTATCTCGTATCTACTTCCGTTTACCTTCTTACCTTGGCTGGGAAAATTGAAATTTGCATTATGTTAGTCATATTATTATGATGGGAATTAATGGAT
>JAPDPK010000028.1:520000-532500 GCA_031772115.1 Heritiera littoralis
ATTTACGGTGGTGCACGGCGGAGGGGAACATCGGAATCTGGAAAGTTTGATGTTTCCGGCGACCGTTTGAAGTTTACGGCCGCCGGAAATCGCCTGGGTCGGGAGAGTTTGGAAGACTTTTTTTTTTTGGAAAGTTACATTTTGTCCGAAAAATTTGGAAATAGGGTTTAAATACCAGGCTCGGAACGACGCCGTTTTGATCAGCCCAGATCCGTGCTAGATCCGCGTGTCGCCTCGGCTCCGACCGACCCGATCGCAGGTTTCCCTTTTTTCACTTTCTGACGATTTTCTCTTTGTATTTTTATTTTATTATTTGATTTATTCATTTTCTTTTGATGATGTTTTTTTCTTTGTACATTTTAATTAATACAGTAATTTAATTAACAGAAATTATGAAATAAGATAATTTAAGTAATTAATTTGATAAGTTAACAGATTTAATTTGATGTATGGATAGTATAATTTGACAAGTATTGATAAGATTTAATTAATGTAGTTTGTGTATATAAATTGATGTATGTGATTTTTTTTATTGACTTGATTGTGTAAGTTTCAATTTAATTAGCATGATTTGATATAATTGGCACGATTTGTTTTTATTATGATTTATTTTTTCTTTATATTTTATTTCATTTTTAGATTTCAAATAAATTTTACATGATATGCTTAAATTAATGCATGGTTAAAGTACTGTTAAGATTTATTTAGGTAGCTTAGAATTGCAATACTTAGAAGTATATAGTAATAAACATTTTAAATATAATAAATATGAGTTATTCCGACGATGGAACTCTTAAAGGGACTGCGCTCAAGTGGTACTTTTAGAGATCTTGAGGTAAAAAAATTCTATCCAAGGCCTCACCAGCTTAATGGAGGGTCTAAATAGGATTTTTGATAACAAATAATTTATATTCATTTTAAATAAATTTATAAAATTACAATAAAAACAATTAGTTATACAATTAGGAAAGATATTAATGATTAGTAATGATACGATAAAAATAATAATAGTAAAGAATAAAACAAAGAAGGAAATGAATAAAATAACTAGAGCTAGATATTAAAATAATAATGGAAATGAATATAATTTATTCCAATGATGAAATATCGAGAGAATTACGCTTAAGTAATTTTCTTGAAAATTTCTAGGTAAGGAAATTCTATCCAAGGCCTCACCAGCTTAATGGAAGGTCTAAATAGGATTTTTAATAAAAAGTAATTTATATTCATTTTTTTTAATAAAATAAACTTATTATGAAATTCAAGTACGAATAATTAGTATATTAGAACAAGAATAATTAGCTATAAAAATTAGAAACGATATTAATGATCCATGATGATACAACAAAAATAATAATAAGAAAAGGAATAAATAAAATTAAGTATAATGAAGGTGAATACGAATTACTCCAACGATGAAATATCGAGAGAATTATGCATAAGTGATTTTCTTGAAATTTTCTAGGTGAGAAGATTATTTTCAAGGCCTCACCAGCTTAATGGATGGCCTAGAGATAGTTTTCAATAATAAGTGATTTTTATTCATTTTTTAAAAGTATAAAATAAGTTGTTTGTATCTAAAAAATATTATTAAATTAAAATCAAAGTGATGAATTAAGAAGATAAAAAATTTCAATAATTCATGTTAACTATAATAATAAAATAACAATAATAAATAGTAATGAAATTTGATGAAATAATAAAATGGTAAATAAGAGTTATTGAGAATGAATATTGATTGTTCCTATGATGAGATTCCAAGTAGATTTATGCTTAAGTAATGATTTGGAAATCTTTAGGTAAGAAAATTTCTTTTGGGTCTCACCAGCTTAATGGAAGATCTAAAAGGAATTTTTGATAAAAATAATTCATATTCATTTTCGCATAAAAATAAACAAATAAAATTAAGAATTAATAAATAATAAAATGGTAAGAATAAATTGGGTAGAAGGAGTCAAAGTTAGGAATTTCTCATAAAATATTAAAATGAATCCGACGACGGAGCCTCTTCAAGCAAGTCGCATAGTACTACTTGAATACTCCTGAGGTGAGAAAGATCTTTTTAAGTTGTCCCGCCAGCTTAATGGAGGACACTTAGAGATATTTTTTCAATAATAATTATATCGAGATTAAAGATCAACATAAGCAAATTTAGCAAATAACCTAAAACTAAGTGGTACCATTTTAGGATGGGCGTTGTGAGGGTGCTAATCCTTCCTCACACGTAACCGTACTCCCGAACTTAGAACTTTGAACGTAGACTAAGCCTTATCCTTAGTTTGAATAGGTGACCAATCACACCTAGGTAGAATGGTTGGTGGCGACTCCATATCTTTGTGTCTAGCTATTAGGTTTTTTTCTAAAACTTAGTATGTTACGACAGTTTGGCGACTCCACTGGGGACTTCAGAGAGTCAGACCAATACTTAGTTTTAGGTTATCTTAATAGAATTTGTTTAAAAGATCTTACATAAGACATTATTCCTTCATACACACACATCACTTTGCATTAGCATACATAAGCCCTCGACCCGGGCTCGGTCCTTTTTTAGGAGGGAGTAAAGTATCTACGCTCTCGTGAGGTAATACCTCCGCAATGGCTAGCGAAATACTCCCACTCAAATTGAACCTTTCCATTTGTAACCTGTGATGGGTGAGGATTGGGTGCCTTACTAGTCCTATGTGGACGATAGTGAGGAACAATTTGAGAACCTTTAGAATTCTGACTTATCCAAACCATGCATATAATGAAGCCTAAGGGACTAGCCTAGGATAAAACCAAGTCAAACCCTAATGTAGATAAAACCTGACACTATAGGACATATGAAGGAATAAACCATAAAATACTCTTTTTATTTTCTTTCCTATCTTCTCATTTCATTTTTTTTTCTCTTCTCATTTTTTTTTGTTGTTTTGTTTTTCTCATAACAATCGGTGATAAGATTGAAGTCCATTACATCCATGGAGAAAGCACCTCGAGCCAAACCTCTTTGCAAGTCATCTATTGAAGTGAAAGTTATATCTGAAGAAGCCCAACAAAAGAATGGTGATTGTTTACCATCGGGTTTCATCTCGAACCTCCCAGAGAAGACTCGCCCTGACCTCAAGCAAAATGATCTCACCGAATTAGTGGACATTTGGAGATCTTGGGATAATGCAAGAAGAGAGACATTTGAGGAAAAGTATGGAGGTATAGCACGACTCTTGACAGTATCAGTGGACCTTAGTTTAATCCGAGCCATGTTACATTTTTGGGACCCGTCGTATAGGTGTTTTGTCTTCAACGAGGTAGACATGGTTCCCACCATAGAAGAGTACTCGGTATTATTGCATTTTGACCCTAAAGAATCAGATAAGGTGTACTGGAGAAGGAAGAAGTTGAGTTATCGCAAAAAGCTAGCCGTTATGACATGTACTGATGTGCAAGAGGTTGACCGTCAAATAAAGAATAAGGGAGAATGCACTTATATACCTTGGGAGTTTTTGAAAAGTTGCATCAGTAAGCATCGAGAAGATGAGTATGGTATGAAATTGATGGCTTTAGCAATCTATGGAATGGTGATTTTTCCAAAATCCTTGCTATATGTTGAAATCACACTGGTAGACTTTGTGGATCAAATTGAGCATGAAGTGGCGGTAGTTCCTGCTATTTTAGCCGAGACTATTAGGTCACTGAATTACTGTCGACAAACTGGAGGGGGACGCTTTACAGGATGTTTGCCTTTGTTGTACATTTGGATGAAGAGTCACTTCAAATGCGAAGAGCCGAAGTTTCGATCGGTCTTATTCAAGAAGAATATTCCTATTAAGGAATTTTGTGAGAGTAAATGGCTTGGGTCGAGGACAAAAAGGGAATGGGTGTCACTTTTACATGGACTCACTTGCAAAGATGTAGTGTGGGTGGCACCTTGGATGACGAGACAACCCATGCTATATAGTTGTGGAGGACATCCATGGATGATCTTATTGGGTGTATGGGGAACGGTCACTTACGCTCCTCTCATGGTGCGAAGGCAATTAGGGTACGAACAGTTCATCCCAATGACACATGGTCTTAATCAGCATGAATATGCTTATCATGAAGAAGGGTCTATGAAGAAAATCGAAGAAGATGTCAAAGCTTGGAAGACTACCCTTAGAGTAGACCTCGGGATATTTATTGATAAAGTTGCTCCGGAGTACTCAGTCTGGCATGCTAGGCGAGCCAAAGATATCAAGGTTTCTCCCGAAGATGAAGAGATCCATGAAGAGCCTATACTTCGAGACCCTATGATAGATCTGGAGATTACCAAGAGGAAATTAGAGGAAGAAAAAAGGGACTTAGAAAGAGAAATTAAGAAACTCAAATGTGAAACAGAGGAGAAGCGGGGGGAGAAGGGAACAAGCATATACAAGGGTCCATCAAGAGAAGTATAAGTTGATAGATGAAATCAGATACTTGAAGGAGCAGCTCTCAAGGTCTGAAAACAAACGTTTGCGGGAAGAGAATGAACGACTCAAAGCTGAGATACGAAAGAAGGGGACCGAATGTGAAGAACTTGAAAGCAAGGTCACAAGCGAGCAGATGAGTTCGCAAAGTGCCCTCAATCGATCCCAAGAATACTTGCAAATCCTACAAAAGGTTGTTAATGAGTTGAATGACCTAAAGGAGAAATATGCTACCTTGAGGAGAGCTCGTGATTCACATCTTTTGGTTTCCATGATTGAACAGATCAATGTCATGGCTCACAGAGCAAGAGACATGGAAGACAGGATAAGGGATTTGAAGCTTGGTGTCAGCCCACTTACTGAGCATGGGGAGAATCTGCTACTACTACTGGATGAGATCCAAGGTCACTACAGTTTGTTGAAGGGGCTTAGGTGGACACCTTAGATGTTCTTTATGGATGTAATGGGTCTTTAACTTTGTTCAACAATTGTTATGAGACAGGTTTTTATTTTTGTTATGCAATAAATTTCTCACGAAAATTTTTCTTACTTTTGCTTTTCCTTCATAAGCATTTGATAAAAATAGTTTTATCTAATTGTGATAACAAAGGTACAAAAATAGCCCTTCCAAATCATCCATACCGAACTCGTGCAAGAACTAAAGCAATGGAAAATGAGCATTTAGCACGGATTGACAGGATGGAAAGAGTGCAACAAGAAATTGTCAAAGCTCAAGAGGAAACTCGAGAGCAGATGACCAAGATGATGGAGTTGATGATGAGTATGGCTAAGGGGAAAGGAGTTGTGCAAGACCTAACAGCGGAGGAATATCCTAGTGATGACCCACCATACCCTCCAGGGTTCACCCATCAAGCCCAAATGCCTCCAAAGGTTCATGCTCAGGCAACACCCTCAATGGGAGGACAAGGCCATGCTATAGGCCAAAATCAACCTGTTATAGGGTCTAGTCCTGTCGACCCTATTTTCGTCCCAAACTTGGACGATCCTGTTGAACAAGAGAAGTTGAAGAGAGAAGCAGTTGACAATCTAGCTGTAGGGATACAACAGAAATGTGACATGTTGAAAGCCATCGAAGGAAACGACTCCTTTGGGAATGTTGATGCAGAAGAGTTGAGCCTAGTTCCCGATTTGGTGTTGCCCGCAAAGTTCAAGGTTCCGGACTTCGAGAAATATGATGGAACTAAATGCCCGACAACCCATGTTACGATGTTTTGCAGAAAGATGGCGGGATATGCTCGTAATGAAAAGTTGCTCATTCACTGTTTTCAAGATAGCCTTACAGGATCTGCTGCAAGGTGGTATGTTCAGTTGGACAGGAGTCGTATACATTCGTGGAAAGACCTTGCTAGGGCATTTCTAGCCCAATATCGTCACGTAAGTGATATGGCTCCTGATCGCCTCTCTCTTCAAAGCATGGAGAAGAAAACAAACGAGAATTTTAGAGAATACGCTCAGAGGTGGAGAGATGCAGCTGCTGAAGTTCAACCGCCATTGACAGAAAAGGAGTTAACGATGTTATTTTTAAACACTCTCAAAGCGCCTTATTATGAGAGGATGATAGGAAATGTCAGTAAGAACTTTTCTGACATGGTGCTTTCAGGAGAGGCAATAGAAAATGCTATTAAAAATGGCAAGATTGAGGGTGTAGAGGCCAGGAAAGGAGGGTTTCCTAAGAAAAAGGAAGGAGATGTCCAGGCTATCTCTGCAGGAGGTTTTATTCACCAACGCCCATCCAACCAATACCAATCTTATCCTCATGCTATCAATTATGTTTCACCCTACCCATATCAACTAAACCCACCAACAAATACTCAGCCCATTTTTCGCTCGCCAACCCTGAGACCAACCCAACCTTTTACTCAACCTACAAACCTAATGAACAACCCTGGAAGGCCACGCTTCAATCAAGAAAGACCCCCTATCACCCCAATCCCCATAACCTATGCGGAGTTATATCCTAAACTGGTGCAAAACCGTCTTATTGCCCCCGTATACCTTGAACCCCTAAAACCCCCGTATCCCAAATGGTATGATCCAAACGCAAAGTGTGCTTACCACAATGACAATGTGGGTCACTCTATAGAAAATTGCTTGGGACTGAAGTATAAAGTGCAGGGCTTGATGAAGGCTGGGCAGTTGAGTTTTGAGGAGCCGAAAGCAGAACAAGTTGTGAATGGGAATCCTTTACCAGACCATGGTGGAGCAGCAGTGAACATGTTAAGCAATGAAAAGAAGGATTACATTAAAAGAGCTGTTGCAGAAATAAAGACTCCGTTAAGTCAGGTCTTTGATGTATTAGTGAAGGCAGACATGTTGCAACCAGAAACTGTGATTTTGGAGACCTACATAGATTCGTATGATCCCAATCTGGTTTGTCCATACCACAATGGTGCAGTAGGTCATTCAATTCAGTCCTGTGAAACTTTTCGTTACAGATTGCAAGAGTTGATGGACTCATATCAAATTGAATTTTGGGAAGGAAGAGGAAAAGGGAATGAGATTAGTGTGATTGATGACGACCTAAAGTCAAAGCCTCTGAAAATCCGCCTTGAGGAAAAATCAAACCAAGCTAGTGGGATCACTATCAAAGCTCCTATTCCGTTTCCATACAAAGACAACAAGGCGGTACCTTGGAGATATGGCTATGATATAGTAATGAATGGAGAAAGAGAGCATATGTCCCCTAAAAGTCTCGAAACAGCGAATATCACTGGAGTTGGGGGAATGACACGAAGTGGGCGTTGCTATAGTCCTGAAATGTTAGCTAAAGCTAGAAAAGAGAAGGCAGGAATTGTGGAAGGGGATAGGGTTAACCCGATAGAGGTTCAAGAGACAAGATGTCAAGAGTCTATTACGAAAGAAGATGCTGATGAGTTTTTGAGCTTGATTAAGCATAGTGAATACAATATTGTCGAGCAGTTGAACAAAACACCAGCAAAGGTTTCACTCTTATCACTTCTCCTGAATTCTGAGTCTCACAGGAATGCTTTATTAAAGGTGTTGAATCAATCATATGTACCTCCTGATATATCCATGGACAAAATGGACAATTTAGTCGGTAATTTGGTGGCTTCAAATTATATATCTTTCAGTGATGATGAGATTCCTGCGGAAGGGAGGGGAAGCACCAAGGCTCTTCACATTACAGTCAGGTGTAAGAGCCACACAATTGGCAGGGTTCTCATTGATAATGGATCGGCTCTCAATGTGATGCCTATGTGCACTTTGCTAAGGTTACCAGTGGATTCATCGTATATGCGGAAAAGCAACATGATTGTCAAGGCATTTGATGGAGTCCGTCGAGAAGTGTCGGGCGATATAGAGATACCTGTGGAGATTGGTCCGTGTATTTTCAATATACAATTCCAAGTCATGGATATTACGCCTTCATATACTCTTTTGTTAGGAAGGCCTTGGATACACACGACAGGAGCTGTCCCTTCCACTCTCCATCAAAAGGTGAAGTTTTTCGTGGGGAATCAACAAATCTCAGTTTCGGGAGAGGAAGACATCTTTGTCACTCAATCTCCAAGCACTCCGTATGTTGAGACAACAGAGAATGCATGGGAATGTTCATATCGAGCTTTTGAGTTTGTTAATGCAACCTACATAGGAGAAGGTTCGAAATTATATGCTCCTCACCTGTCAGCAGCTACAGAGATGGTGGTGAAGCAAACCATGGGCAAAGGTTGGTATCCAGGAGTCGGATTGGGAAGAAACCACCAAGGGATTAAAAGCCATCACAATTTTGGAAAGCAAGGACAGGTTCGGGTTAGGATACAAACCAACTTGGAAAGACAAAGCAAAGAAGATAGAAGAAAAGAAAGAGAGGCGAATAGCACAGTTGAAAGGGGACGAATTTGAAACTGAGAAATTGGTCATTCCTTACCTTTATGACACCTTCTATTGTGGTGGATATCAGACTGGTGATGAAGGAGGGAAATTGGCGATGCAGCTTGAGGGGGATCTCTCTGATTTGTCCATTCACATGGTAGATGAGAAGATATCAGAGGAGAATGTAGCTGGACGGTTTGTGCATGTGACCCCTCCAGGAGCTGAGTTGAAGAATTGGACTATTTTGGAGTTCCCAGAGATTTCTTTTGAAAAGTAATAATGCAATCGTCTTTTTCTTTTATGTTTTGAATAATGCAAGTTGGATTTTCAGTGCTTCAGCCCAAAAGCACCTAAATAAATTTTTATGTATGGGCCAACTTTGTTATTTTCCATTTCAATAAATGATTAGCGTTATGCATTCCTATTTTCCCAATCATTTTTTTTTCTTTCTTTTCTATCTTTCTCTAGCATGCCAACACTGAAAATACCTATAATTTCCCATTTCATCTATTTTCAGGTATCAAAACAATAAACAAGATGATAATAATGTCAATAATTCAGAAATTGATTTTGAAAACCCTGCTCAATTTGGTGAATCTAATGATGAAGATGTCTTTACGGACTACCCTTTATCCCGTGACTTTTTGAGATCGATGGAAGAAGATAGGAAACCAATTGAACCTCATCAGGAAGTTGTTGAAATAATTAATTTGGGAGATGAAAAAGATAAGAAAGAGGTCAAAATCGGAACATCACTAGCATCAGATGAAAGAAAGGGTCTTAAGGAGTTACTTCGTGAATATGTAGATGTGTTTGCTTGGTCTTACCAAGATATGCCTGGCCTTGATACTAATATTGTGGAGCATAGATTGCCTTTGAAACCAGAGTGCAAACCGGTACAACAAAAGTTAAGACGCATGAAGCCGGAAATGTTGTTGAAGATCAAAGAGGAAGTTAAAAAGCAATTTGATGCAGGTTTTCTTGACGTGGCCAAATACCCGGAGTGGGTAGCTAATATTGTCCCTGTGCCTAAGAAGGATGGAAAGGTGCGGATGTGCGTGGATTATCGGGATTTGAACAAAGCTAGCCCTAAAGACAATTTCCCACTTCCTCACATTGACACCCTTGTGGACAATACAGCGAGGCATTCCATATTTTCATTCATGGATGGCTTTTCCGGCTATAATCAAATCAAGATGGCTGGAGAAGATATGGAAAAGACTACTTTCGTGACAATGTGGGGAACATTTTGCTATAGAGTCATGCCATTCGGATTGAAGAACGCTGGAGCTACATATCAAAGGGCTATGGTTAGTCTTTTCCACGACATGATGCATAAAGAGATTGAGGTATACGTGGATGATATGATTGCAAAGTCTCGTGAAGGAGAAGACCATGTGGCTAATCTTAAGAAGCTCTTTGAAAGGTTGAGGAAGTACCAGTTGAAGTTAAACCCAGCCAAGTGTACATTTGGGGCAAGATCTGGAAAATTATTGGGATTTGTAGTTAGCGAAAGGGGGATAGAAGTTGATCCGGACAAAGTGCGTGCTATTCAGAACTTGTCCCCTCCTCGCACCACCAAAGAAGTAAGAGGTTTCTTAGGGAGGCTAAACTACATATCCAGGTTTATATCTCAACTTACTTCAAAATGTGATCCAATTTTCAAGCTTCTTCGTAAACATGACTCTGGGGAATGGAATGAAGAATGTCAAAAGGCCTTCGATAAAGTCAAGGAGTACTTATCAAACCCGCCTGTGTTAGTACCTCCTATTCCTGATAGACCTTTGATTTTGTACTTGACAGTTTGCGAAGGTTCAATGGGATGTGTACTGGGGCAACGAGATGAGAATGGCAAGAAAGAACAAGCCATCTATTACCTAAGTAAGAAATTCATTGACTACGAAGTGAAGTATTCTCAATTGGAAAAGATGTGTTGCGCTTTAGCTTGGACAGCCCAAAGACTCAGACAGTACATGTTATATCACACGACTTGGTTGGTGGCCAAACTTGATCCTTTGAAGTACATTTTCGAGAAACCATCTTTGTCTGGTAGAATAGCAAGGTGGCAAGTCATGCTTTCTGAGTATGATATTATATATGTGACTCAAAAGGCCATTAAAGGGAGTGTAATCGCTGATTTCTTAGCAGACCGGGTTGCCGATGACTACGTGCCTATGAAACTCGATTTTCCAGATGAGGATTTGATGGCTGTATTTCAGGTAGAAGAGGAGAAGCTAGCTAAGAAATCATGGAGAATGTTCTTTGATGGAGCATCCAATGCTTTTGGGCGAGGAGTAGGAGTGGTCCTGATATCCCCAGAAGGAGATCATCACCCGATTACTGCAAGATTGGACTTCAACTGTACCAACAACGTAGCTGAGTATGAAGCATGTGTCATGGGTTTGCAAGCCGCCATTGAAAAGAAGATTGATGTGCTCGAAGTGTATGGAGATTCGGCTCTAGTCATCTACCAGTTGCGAGGTGAATGGGAAACTAGGGATTCAAAGTTGGTCCAGTACCAAAAATACATAGCCGGTTTAATTGATCAGTTCAAAAGTATTCAGTTTGAGCATCTACCTCGAGAGGAGAATCAAATGGCAGATGCTCTAGCCACTTTAGCTGCAATGTTCAAGTTGGACAGTAATGCTGAAATTCAACCCATCAGGATGAATCTGAAGAATTCACCAGCGCATTGTGCAAGTTTAGAAGAAGAAGTCGATGGAAAGCCTTGGTACCATGACATCTTACAGTACATTAGAAACCAACAGTACCCAAAACATGCTTCGGAGAATGACAAAAGAATCATTAGGAGAATGGCTATGGGATTCTTTTTAGACGGGGAAGTCTTATATAAAAGAAGTCGAGACCAGGTGCTTTTGAGATGTGTGAATATTGCAGAAGCTAAACAGGTATTAGAGGAGGTACATGAAGGATCTTGTGGGGCACATGCTAATGGTCATATGATGGCAAGACAAATAATGAGAGCGGGTTATTATTGGTCAACCATGGAAAAAGACTGTATTAACTACGCTAGAAAATGCCACAAATGTCAGATTTATGCTGACAAGATTCATGCTCCATCGGAGGCTCTGCATGTATTAGCCCCTCCTTGGCCTTTCTCTATGTGGGGGATGGATGTGATAGGACCCATTACACCAAAAGCTTCAAATGGACATCGGTTTATTTTTGTGATGATTGATTATTTTACCAAGTGGGTAGAAGCAGCATCTTTTGCTAGTGTGACACGAACGGCAGTATGCAGATTCATAAAGAAAGATATCATATGCCGATATGGACTTCCAGAAAGAATTATTTCAGATAATGCTCGTAATTTGAATAACACAATGATGGAAGAAGTTTGTGCACAGTTCAAAATCAAGCATCACAATTCGGCGCCATATCGACCACAAATGAACGGGGCAGTAGAGGCCGCGAACAAGAATGTCAAGAGAATAGTGGGAAAAATGACAGAAACTTATAAGGATTGGCATGAAAAGTTACCTTTTGCCTTGTACGCGTATAGAACGTCAATGCGCACGTCTACTGGGGCAACCCCATTCTCATTAGTGTACGGGATGGAGGCAGTGCTACCAATTGAAGTAGAGATTCCGTCGTTAAGGGTCTTAATGGAAACACAATTAGAAGAAGAGGCAGAGTGGGTACGGGAACGCTATGAGCAATTGAATCTTATTGACGAGAAAAGGCTTGTAGCTTTATGCCATGGCCAGTTGTACCAAAGGAGAATGATGAAAGCACATGATAAGAAAGTCCGACCTAGGAAATTTCGAGAAGGGGATCTGGTTTTGAAAAAGATCCTCCCAAATCAACAAGATAGGAGGGGAAAATGGGCGCCAAATTGGGAAGGACCATATGTAGTAAAGAGATCTTTCTCTGGTGGGGCATTAATATTGGCAAATATGGACGGTGAGGACTTGCCAAACCCCATAAATTCCGATGCTGTGAAGAGGTATTATGCCTAAAAAAAAATATAATAAAAAAAATAATAAAAAAAAAAAAGAAAAAAAGAGAGAAATAAAAAAAAAGGAGGATTTAAATCGAAAACCCGAAAAGGGCGGTTTAAATCAATGGGGGAGACACTTATGTTGAAAACCTGAAAAGGCAGCTTAAGTGTAGGGGAAAGATTAGCATCGGAAATTTTGTGATATCAAAGGAAAAGGATTAGTCCGAAGGGCTCTGCAATATTAGACAAACTGATGG